>JBAIAA010000933.1:0-46717 GCA_037893245.1 Crossaster papposus
CCTATAATGACAAATACTTTGATAATGCACATTCCTAATCAAGATAAACATAATTGTTCCTCAGAATCTAAACATAATGTTCCTTTTCCACGACTAGAAAATATTAACGAAATACAAGTACAAAATCACAGCTCTACTAATCCATACTTTTGTATAGTCTTGTCTCAAGTCACATTCATTAATTACAACATAAATGCAAGGTAAGTGAACAAACAACCAGAGATAGGGGTCATTATAGAAGAACATCATGAATTAATTAACACAACCAGACATCCATTACACTTCTTCATTACACTGTCTCGGAAATGGTCGGTTGGTTTCTACGAATGGCATTTTGAAAGCAAAATGGCTACTCCACAGCTAAAAGATGAACCCTTTCCGTCAAATTCTCTTCCCCAGCTCTTGGCCTCCATGAAGCCAGCAGCATGGGTTTCCTGCAGGAGTAGGATATCTACCCCCTGACTCCTGCAGGAATCAACAATTTGACGTCGTTTACTGGGATTCCTTAAACCATTGGTGGCTACAGTAAAACTCATTAAAATACATACAAAGGAAATAAACGGTGCCATCAGACAAAAACAAGGGTTTGGTTTGTGACTTTAGGGTTTTTCTTGCCTGCTTTTTCTTCCTTCGAACCTCTGTGCGAGTTTGAAACTCCGGCTCAGAGTTGTCTAGAGATGGTAACCTGGTCGTTGTTGATAGCAAGTCTCTCCCCTCTTATCTTTTCCTTTACGTCAACTTTCTTGAATGTGATGCACCATTTTTCATCGTTAAGGTACTGCACGCACTTCACTTCTTGTTCAGGCACATGTTGCTTGATTAGGGCAAACACTTCTTTCGGCTGAGCTTTGGACTTCAGATGCAGGTTGTGGCTCTTCTCCCTGTTGAGCCTGGGAACGCCATTCCAATCCAGTCGTTCACGGTGAAGGATAGGCGGAATTATTTTTGCACTGGTTTTCAAAGATGTTTTTATTCTTATAAATAAAACATACCAGGTATATATAAATGCTTAATTTTAAAAAGGTTTTTTAAAGTACACACGTATATTTTCGAAGGAAAAAACAAGGAAAAACATTGCTGGAAATCGAGCAATTTCAGACTTCTTGTCTTACAGTTTACGACGGACCAAATGGTCGCTGCAATAACGGATTTTTTACAAAAAGAAAACACCATTGGTTTGAGGAATTATAACATTCCCGACACGGATATGAAAATTACATCTCATAATTTTTTAATTGGTTGATCATTCCTACGGTTGTAGCATGGGATTTGTAGAATTTGGCTTTGTTGCGAGCGATCCATACCGTCATTCTGTAGGCGCTAAGGGCGCGGATAATTTTGAGCTTAATTTGTTTACTTCTGTTATTGGAGAACCTCGAAAAAACAACAGAGCCATCAACAAACCTAAGTTTCAGTTGGCGACCTTAGGGTCTTCCTTGCCTGTTTCCTTTTCCTCCGAACTCCGAGTTGTCGAGAGAGGACGAGAGGCCTCTTTTGGGTCCCAAACTGTACATGAAGATGGTGGAGGCAGTATCAGAGTCCTCTAGGTCCGCCAAACACTTCTCAAGCTTGTCATTCTCTAGCATAATCTGTCCCCAGTCTGGGGTACAGCCCTGTGACGAAACCAGCTCACTGGAAGCTTGCTGGGGATAAAAATGACCTGGCTATCCAGCTCCTGTGATGGCTCTGTCGTAGCCAAGTCACTGGCGTCTGGCGTTGTCTGCTGGTCCCCTAGGGTAGAAAACCCACTCGGTGTGGAAGGTGTAGCACCTAGTTCCGGGGCTCTTATTGTCGCCTGGGGTCGGGACTTTGTTGTTGCTGCAGAAGGCTTGGGGATAAGAGACGGCTTGGCTGTGGCAGTAGCTTGTTTGGTTGCGGCTGTGGACGGCTTAGTTGTGGCTGGAGACGCTTTTGTTGCGGCTGTAGACCATGGTGATGCGGCTGTGGACGATTTTGTTGCAGTTGTGGACGGTTTTGTTGCGGCTGTAGATGGCTTTGTTGAGACCCTGGATGGCCTGGTTACAGCTGTGGCCGCGGAAAGCGGCATGCTTGCGGCCGTGGCCGTCTTGGTTGCGGCTAGTTTGGTTGTGGCTGTGTACGACTTGGTTGCGGCTGTGTATGACTTGGTTGCGGCTGTGTACGACTTGGTTGCGGCTGTGTATGACTTGGTTGCGGTTAAGTTGCGGGCGATTTGATTCCGGCTGTGGACGACTTGGTTGCGGCTGAATTGGTAGTGGCTGAAGGCAGCTTAGCAGAAGCCGACCCAACGGCCTCGTCCCAAAACCCCCGCTGTTCGGTTCGAGACCCCGAACCCGCTTGTCACGCCTGCCGCTCCCTGGAGGCTCTTGCTAGCCCTGTTGGCGAAAGAGTTTGGGCACTCATGCGCCGCGTGGTCAGTCCTGCTGCATATCCGGCATTTTCTGGGTTGCGGACAATCCGCACTGCGGTGCCCCTGCTCGCTCCAATTATAGCACACCATAGATGTGCACTTGGCTGCCAGGTGGCCCGTCTGACCACAACGACGACAAGTCTTCTGCTGACCATCGTAGGAAACAAAAAGTTGAAAAGGGCCCACCTTTACGAAGGATGGAATGGGAGACCGTAGTAGCATTCGAAAATGCCGGATGCCGTTCTCCCACTCCGGGGTTCCCGGCCAGTGTCCACGTCGATGGCTGATGATTTGTCCATATTGGGCGAGGGTTGTAAACACTGGGCAATCGGCAAGCTCCTGTGGAGCATTATGGACGTTCACATATGTGAGGGCTGTGTCGGCCTCCGAGGTGGTGACTTGATCGCTGTTGATGGCGAGCCGCTCCCCCTGTATTTTCACCTTTGCGTCGAGTTGTTTAAAAGTCACACACCATTTGGAGTCGTTCAGGTACTGTACACATTTCACGTCCTGCTCCGGTACATGCTCTCTAATGAGAGCAAAGACGTCCTTGGGTTGTGCCTTCGATTCCAGGTGCAGGTTGATGCTTCTCTCCCGATTGAGCCTGGAGAAAGCCATTGTCGTCCTTATTAGGCTTATGCAGAATTATGGTAATCACGGGCGAAAGATTTATGCGAATGCAGAAAAACCAGAGTGAATTAGGACAATGAAATTGAGGGTGTCTGTTTTCTTCAACCTGCTAACAATAACAGAACTTGTGTTTTCTAGTAAATATGTATCTTTCAACCAAAAACATAATTATCGACCTTGATTTTAAAGTAGTAATTCTATCTTTTGATTGTTTGTTAGCCCAATCTTTCAATTGGGCAGTGAAAAATTAGTCTATAGACTCGTTAAATTATTCCTCTGTACGGAAATCTTTAGTAAAAGGTTTTCAAAATTGTTTTATTCTTATAAATAAAACAAAACAAATTTACAGGGTTTTAAAAAAGGTTTTAAAATAATTCCAAATTATACATGTGTATTTCCAAAGAAAATTTCCATTGCTGGAAATCGAACAATCTTACATTCTACGGAGGACCCAACAAGGTTGCTGCGATCACGGAATTTCCTTTCTTACAAAAAAACCCCAATGGTTTGAGGAATTATAACATTCCTGACACGGATCTTATGTATCATTACAAGGGTATTAGCGGGAGATTTGAAAAATTTGGCTTTATACAAAAAGGAAAACAATAACAAACTAGTTTCCGATTTGCGACTTAAGTGCCTTCTTTGCCTGTTTTTTCTTTCTGCGGACACCCGTGCGGGTTTGAAATTCTGGTTTAGAATTGTCCAGGGAGGACGAGAGACCCCTCTTCGGCCCCACGCTGTACATGGAGATAGTGGAGGCGCTGTCAGAGTCCATGTGATCCGCTAAACAGCTCTCTAGATGGTCGTTCTCCATCATAATCGCCCCCCAGTCCTGAGACGAGACCGGCTCACCGGAAGCGTGCTGTAGATAACACGAGCCCTGGCTATCCAGATCCTGTGGTGAATCAGTGGTGGTCAAATCACCGGCGCCTGTCGCTGTTTCCCGTTCGCCAGAACCGTCGTTTGGTATAGAAGGTGTGCAGAAAGCAGCTGGTTCCGGGCCCTTTACTGTCGCCTGTGGTCGGGACTTGGGCGTAACCGCAGACGGCTTGGGAATCAGAGACGGCTTGCCTGTGGCTGTGGGCTGTTTGGTTGTGGCTGTGGGTCGTTTGGTTGCGGTTTCGAAAGATTTGGTTAAGGTTGCAGCTGTGGACGGTTTTGTTGCGGTTGTGGACGGTTTTGTTGCGACCTTAGATGGCCTGGTTACAGCTGTGGCCGCGGAAGTCTTGGTTGCGGCTGTGGGCGTCCTGGTTGCGGCTGTTGCGGCTGATTTGGTAGCGGCTGAAGGCAGCTTGGCAAAAGCCGACCCGACGGCCTCGTCCCAAAACCCCGCTGTTTGGTTAGTCTCCACACCTGCTACTGGCCGTGTTATGCCTGCCGCTCCCTGGAGGCTCTTGCTAGCCTTCTTGGCAAAAGAGTTCGGACACTCATGCGCCGCGTGGTCGGTCCCGCTGCATATTCGGCATTTCCTAGGTAGCGGACAATCCGCGCTGCGGTGCCCCTGCTCGTTACAGTTGTAGCACACCATCGATGTGCACTTGGCTGCCAGGTTGCCCGTCTGTCCACAGCGACGACAAGTCTTTTGCTGGCCGTCATATGAAATAAATAGTTGAAAAGGGCCCACCTTAACATAGGACGGAATGGGTGACCGCAGTAGAATCCGGAAGTGCCGGGTGCCGGATGCCGTTCTCCCACTCGGGGGTTCCCGGCCAGTGTCCACGTCGGTGGCTAATGATCTGTCTAAATTGGGCGAGGGTGGTAAACGTGGGACTATCCGCTAACTCCTGTGGGGCGTTATGTACGTTAACATATGTAAAGGCTGTGTCAGCCTCCGAAGTGGTGACTTGATCGTTATGGATAGCAAGCCTCTCCCCTTGTATTTTTTCCTTTGCGTAATTTTTTTTTAAGTTACACACCATTTTGAGTCGTTCAGGTATTGAACACACTTTACATCTTGCTCCGGTATATGCTGTCTGATAAGGGCAAACACGTCTTTTGGCTATGCTTTCGACTCCAGGTGTAGGTTGATGCTCCTCTCCCTATTGAGCCTGGAGAAAGCCATTGTAGTCCAATCGTTCACAATGAAGCGTATGCAGAAATATGTTAAACAAGGGTTTTCAAAATTGTTTTATTCTTATAAATAAAACAAAACAAAATTTACAAGGTTATTTTTAAAAAAGGGTTATTCCAAGTTATACATGTTTTTGTTTTTTTTAAACAGAAAATTTCCATTGCTGGAAATCGTACAGTTTTTTTTTTACGAAGGACCCAAAAAGGGTCACGACGATTTATCGGATAAACGGATTTATCTTCCTTACACATGACAAAAAAGGTTAAAAAACAAACACCAATGGTATGAGGAATTAAAATATAACATTCCTGACACGGATCTTATACTATGTACCGAATTTTTTAATTTGGTTGATCATCACAAGGGTATTCGCAGGAGATTTGAAAAATTTGGCTTTGTTACGTGTGATCCATACGGTCATGCAGTAGGCGCTAAGAGCGCGGATTATTTTGAGTTCAATTTGTTTACTGTTGTTGTTATTGGAAAACCTCGAAAAAATCAGTAGATCCGTGTCAGGAATGTTAACGGTTTTATTGAGACTGCCCAGGTATCGACTTAGCCACTCGGCCACCGGCATGATCGTTCCACACTCTACGAACAGATGGATTCGTGTTTCAAGTTTTAAACAGTGTGGGCACCGGCCTGGGTCGTTTGAAAATCGTCTAATCCGATCGCCGGTGGGCAAGACATTGTGCACCGTCTGGAAATTCATAGAGAATTGTTTGTTACTGAGCTTGGTGCACAATGTCCTCTGCCAAACAGTGGGCCAGTCGAAACCTGGGCAGTCTCTTTGAGCTTTTGGTCTAATTTCCTTGTTTTGCAAAATACATACACACAAGTCCTTACAACAAATCTTATTCCAGTCGGCAACGTGATCTTTATAATTCCTATAATTTGAGATGACCGACTGGTAAAAGGGGGGCATCTCAGCAGCATGGGGACGATCGTTCCTTGCTAACACCGGGGCAATTTTCCGGAGGGAAAATCCGCACCAATAGCCGGCAAAAGATTTCCATTTAGCCCTTTTACCAGAGATCACGTTGCCAACGTGGATACACTGAAGGGTAGCCATTCTGCTATTGAAATCAATTACTCCCATTCCTCCCTGGGAAGGAGGGAGAAACATGGTGGCTCTGTTGACATACTCTATCTTGTGGCCCCAGATAAATTTAAAAATAATACTGTTAATTTGTTTGATTACCCTTTTGGGGGGCGGGGTAACTTCGGCTGTGAACCAAATTTGGGACAGAATGTAATTATTTACCACTTCCACCCTCCCTTTTGGAGTTAATTCACATTTTTCCCAACAAACAATACTTTTTTCCAAAACCCTAATTTTCTCGTCCCAAATTTTCAAAACTATATTTCCATTTCCAAAGTAATGACCAACAATTTTAGCCGAAGTTACCCAGGGTATGTCAACAGGGCCACCAGTTTTGTTTCTCCATTTCCCCAAGAAAATGCCATTCGTCTTCTGCTGATTTAGCTTAGCCCCAGATGCCTTCTCGTATCTCTCGACCAAATCAAAACTTAACCTGACCGAATTTTCGTCGGAAAGTATAAGGGTGGTGTCGTCGGCATACATGGAGAGTTTGACTTCGCCCCCTCCCGGTAATTTTAACCCGTGAATTTTGGGATCTGCCCTGATCGCACAACCAAGTGGTTCTAGTGAAAGAATGTACAATATGGGAGACAAGGGGCAACCTTGTCTAACCCCCCGGGATAACGAAAAAGTTTCGGAAAGATTGCGATTACACATCACTGCTGAGTTAATGTCCGAGTAAAGAATTTGAACCCATTTACGAAAGTTGGGGCCGAAGCCAAACTTCTCCAGAATTTGTTGAAGGTAATGCCAGTTCACCCTGTCAAAAGCCTTTTGTTGGTCGAGAGACACAAAGATGGCACCCAGGTTTTTTTGTTCAACGTAATCCTGAACGTTCCGAAGTAAGTGGGCATTGTCCAATATGGACCGACCCGTTATCGAACACGTCTGATCGATGTCGATAATTTGGTGCAACACTTTACGGGTCCGGTTTGCGAGGATTTTGGACAAAATCTTATAATCAACGTTCAACAAGGATATTGGCCTCCAATTGGATAGTTCTTCTCGGCTACCTTTATTTTTGTACAGGAGTGTTATCAGCCCATTTTTTTGAGAGTTCGACAAACTGTCGTAGTCGAAACAAGAATTCAAAGTGTCGCACAAATCTTGGCCAACATCCTCGAAAAACGCCTTATAAAACTCGGCCGGCAGCCCGTCGGATCCCGGGGACTTGCCTGCCTCCATACTGAACAATGCCTTTCTTACCTCGGACAAAGTCACCGGCCCTTCCAGCAATGTGCTATCATCAGGGGCCAGCGACTTATCTATACAATTCAAGAAGAACTCAATGTCTGTCTGGTCAACCGGGACGGACGTGTAAAGATCCTTGTAAAACCCATGACATGTGGAGGACATTTCTAAAGGATCGGTTATCACACGACCGTCCCGGGAGCGCAGACACTGCATGCGTTTAGCATCGGGGTCTTTGTCCGATAAGCAATTTTCTACTTTTTCACCTTTAATTTTGGGACTAACGAATTCGGATGGAACACTTCCAGGATTGTTTTTACTTAATTCCAAAAAAAGGGTACGGGTTTCATTAAAATTACTAACGCATACAGTGTCCCCGCTATCTAATCGGTTTTGTAAGACATTGAGTTCCCTGAGGAGTCTTTTTTGTTCGGAATTACGTTTTTTGGCTGCATCAGCAGAAAAGGTGATTACCGCTTTCTTTAAAATGGTTTTGCCCTTATCCCACCAATTCAAAGGGTTGTTAAAATAAGGTTTATTTTGGGTCCAGTTTTCCCATTCAGAACGGATAATTGTTTGAAAACTAGTTTGATTTAAAAAGCTAACGTTGCAACGCCAAACACCTTTACCCGAGTTCTGAATGTTACTGGTGATCTTAGCGGACACTAAGTCATGGTCGGACAAAGGAAAAGCGGTAATCACGTGCTGGGAACCAGCCGACAATTCCCGAGACAAGTAGAGTTTATCTAAACGAGAAGCTTGCGTGTTGGTTTTGTTGTGCCATGTAAAACGTTGTAAAAGAGGATTTCGTTCCCTCCAACAATCAGACAAGCCAAAATCGTTTAAAATTTTCCCAATTTCTTTGGACCCAATAATCCCAGTCCCATAATGGCGCGTGCTTGTCTGTTTGTGGTCGAGAACAAAATCCGAAAAACAATTAAAATCCCCACCCAAAATAATGTGCCTGGTACCCCGAAAATGATGCGGCAAATTTTCCCGCAAAAGCTTTCGTCGCTCCGCGGGATCATTTGGAGCATAACAGTTAACAATACGAACTTTAGAATTTGTGTTTGGCAAAGTAATAGTGACCGAAATTAAACGCCCGTCATTGTCTCGGAAATGGTCGGCTGGTTTCCACGAATGGCATTTGGAAAGCAAAATGGCTACCCCACAGCTTAAAGATGTACCGAAGGACCAAAAGCCCTTGCCGTCAAATTCTCTTTCCCAGCCCCTGGCCTCCATGAAGCCAGCAGCGTGGGTTTCCTGCAGAAGTAGGATATCTATACCCTGACCCCTGCAGGAAGCGAAAATTTGACGGCGCTTACTGGGATTCCTCAAACCATTGGTGTTAAGGGTGGCTATGGTAAACAACATTGTGATGATTATTACAATGGACAAAAACAATGTCATTACGAAAAAACGAGAAAAAAAACAAACAATACAACCTAATCTACTATTTCGGCCTTAAGGACCTTTCTTGCCAGTTTCTTCTTTCGGCGCACTCCAGTGCGGGTGTGGAATTCGGGTTCAGAATTTTCAAGGGAGGACGAGAGACCTCTCTTTGGTCCTGCACTGTACATGGATATGGTGGAGGCGCCGTCAGAGTCCTCGTGGTCTGCTATGCAGGTCTCGAGACGGTCGTTCTCCATCATTATCGCTCCCCAATCCTGCATCTGGACCGACTCACCGGGTGTCTGCTGGAAAAAAGTCTCTCCCTGGCTGTCCAGATTTTGGGGTGAATCGGTGGTGGTCACACCCCCGGCATCCGTCGCCGCTTCCCCGCCGTCCGAGCCGGAACCGTCGTTGGGTGCGAAAAGCGTGCAGAACGCGGCCGGCTCGGGGGCCGTTACTGTCGCCTGTGGTCGGGACTTGGCCGTAGCCACAGACGGCTTGGGAGTCAGCGACGGCTTGCCTGTGGCTGTGGGCTGTTGGGTTGTGGCTGTGGGCTGTTTGGTTGCGGCTGTGGGCTGTCTGGTTGTGGCTGTGGGACGGTTGGTTGTGGAGGTTGACGGTTTCGTGGTGGTTTTGGACGGTTTCGTTTCAGTTGTGGATGGTTTCGGTGTAGTTTTGGACGGTTTCGGTGCTATTGTAGACGGTTTCGTTTCAGTTGTGGGTGGTTTAGGCGTGGTTTGGGACGGTTTCGATGTGATTGTGGATGATTTGGTAAACAGTTTTGTCCCTGCTGTAGATGGTTTTGTAGAGGCTTTGAATGGCCTGGTTACAGTTGTGGCTGCAGCAAAAGGCATGCTTGCGGCCACGGGCGGTTTGGTCGCGGTTACGGGCGGCTTGGTTGCGGTTACGGGCGGTCTGGTTGCAGCTGCAGGCGATGTTGTGGCTGTAGATGACTTGGTTGCGGCTGAAGCCGAAACCAAACCGACGGCCTCGTCCCAAAAACCACGCCGTTCGGGTTGAAAACCCGAACCCGCTCCTGGCCGTGTCACGCCTGCCGCTCCCTGGAGGCCCTTGCCGGCCCTGTTGGCGAACGAGTTTGGGCACTCGTGCGCCGCGTGGTCTGTCCCGCTGCAAATCCTGCATTTCCTGGGGTGCGGACAATCCGCGCTGCGGTGGCCTTGCTCGTTACAATTGTAGCATACCATGGACGTACATTTTGCAGCCAGGTGGCCCGTCTGTCCGCAGCGGCGGCATGTCTTCTGCTGGCCGTCATAGGAGACAAACAGTTGAAAGGGTCCCACCTTGACGTAGGATGGTATGGGGGAACGCAGTATCATTTGAAAGTGCCGTATGCCGTTCTCCCACTCCAAGGTTCCCGGCCAGTGTCCCCGTCGATGGCTAATAATTTGTCCGTACTGTGCAAGGGTTGTAAAAACCGGGCTGTCTGCCAGCTCCTGGGGTGCATTGTGCACGTTCACGTAGGTGAGGGCTGTGTCGGCTTCAGATGTAGTTACTTGGTCGTTATTAATGGCGAGTCTCTCCGTTTGTAGTTTTTCCTTTGCATCCAGCTGCTTGAAGGTTACACACCATTTGGCGTCATTCAGGTACTGTACACACTTTACTGTTTGTTCCGGTACGTGCTTTTTTATAAGTGAAAACACGTCTTTCGGTTGTGCCTTAGACTCCAGGTGCAGGTTGATGCTTCGTTCTCTGTTGAGCCTGGAGAAAGCCATTGTCGTCCTCAATGGAGATTATGCAGATTTATGGGTTTACACGGACGAAAGATTTATGCGAATGCAGAGAAACCAGAGTGAAGGACAATGAAATCGAGGGTAGTCTTGTAAAGTTAGTATCTTTTGAGTCACAGTAAGGTACTCACCGAATTACAAAATTACTTGTCTGTTTTCTTGCAACCTGCTGACAATAACAGAACTTGTGTTTATAAACTGTTCAGGTAAATATCTTTCAACCAAAAACCTAAGTATTCAATCTTTTGATTGTTTGTTAGCCCAATCTTTCAATTGGGCAGTGAAAAATTAGTCTATAGACTCGTTAAATTATTCCTCTGCACGGAAATCTTTAGTAAAAGGTTTTCAAAATTGTTTTATTCTTATAAATAAAACAAAACAAATTTACAGGGTTTTTTAAAAAAGGTTATTCAAAATTATACATGTTTTTCCAAAGAAAATTTCCATTGCTGGAAATCTAACAATCTTATATTCAACGAAGGACCAAAAAAGGTCGCTGCGATTACGAATTTTTCTTTCTTTACAAAAAATATTATTACAATGCATACAAGAAAAAACAACAGAGCCATCAAAAACTAGGTTTCAGTTGACGACCTTGGGGCCTTCCTTGCCCGTTTCCTTTTTCTCCGAACTCCAGTGCGGGTTTGGAACTCCGGTTCAGAGTTCTCGAGGGAGGACGAGAGGCCCCTTTTGGGTCCCAAACTGTACATGGAAATGGTGGAGGCAGTATCAGAATCCTCTAGGTCCGCCAAACACTTCTCAAGCTTGTCGTTCTCTAGCATAATCTGTCCCCAGTCTGGGGTACAGCCCTGTGACGAAACCAGCTCACCGGAAGCT
Organism: Crossaster papposus; assembly: GCA_037893245.1. Lineage (NCBI taxonomy): Eukaryota > Metazoa > Echinodermata > Asteroidea > Velatida > Solasteridae > Crossaster > Crossaster papposus. The sequence goes on from JBAIAA010000933.1 coordinate 11,364, forward strand.
TGCTGGGGATGAAAACTGACCTGGCTATCCATCTCCTGTGATGGCTCTGTCGTAGCCAAGTCACTGGCGTCTGGCGTTGTCTGCTGGTCCCCTAGGGTAGAAAACCCACTCTGTGTGGAAGGTGTAGCACCTAGTTCCGGGGCTCTTATTGTCGCCTGGGGTCGGGACTTTGTTGTTGCTGCAGACGGGTTGGGGATAAGATACTTGTTGGTTTCGGCTGTGGACGGCTTAGTTGTGGTTGGAGACGACTTAGTTGTGGCTGGAGATGCTTTTGTTGCGGCTGTAGACCATGGTGATGCAGTTGTGGACGGTTTTTTTGGACGGTTTTGTTGCGGCTGTAGATGGCTTTGTTGAGACCCTGGATGGCCTGGTTACAGCTGTGGCCGCGGAAAGCGGCATGCTTGCGGCCGTGTACGACTTGGTTGTGGTTGCAGGTCAGTCCGCTTGGTCAGTCCCGCTGCATATCCGGCATTTTGTGGGTTGCGGACAATCCGCACTGCGGTGCCCCTGCTCGCTGCAATTATAGCACACCATAGACATGCATTTGGCTGCCAGGTGGCCCGTCTGACCACTAGTCTTCTGCTGACCATCGTAGGAAACAAAAAGTTGAAAAGGGCCCACCTTTACATAGGATGGAATGGGAGACCGTAGTAGCATTCGAAAATGCCGGATGCTGTTCTCCCACTCCGGGGTTCCCGGCCAGTGTACACGTCGATGGCTGATGATTTGTCCATATTGGGCGAGGGTTGTAAACACTGGGCTATCGGCAAGCTCCTGTGGAGCATTATGGGCGTTCACATATGTGAGGGCTGTGTCGGCCTCCGAGGTGGTGACTTGATCGCTGTTGATGGCAGCCACTCCCCCTGTATTTTCACCCTTGCGTCGAGTTGTTTAAAAGTCACACACCATTTGGAGTCGTTCAGGTACTGTACACATTTCACGTCCTGCTCCGGTACATGCTCTCTAATGAGAGCAAAGACGTCCTTGGGTTGTGCCTTCGATTCCAGGTGCAGGTTGATGCTTCTCTCCCGATTGAGCCTGGAGAAAGCCATTGTCGTCCACAATAGGCTTATGCAGAATTATGGTAATCACGGGCGAAAGATTTATGCGAATGCAGAAAAACCAGAGTGAAGGACAATGAAATCGAGGGTAGTCCTGTAAAGTGAGTATCTTGTGAGTCACAGTCTAGTAAGGTACTTACCGAATTACAAAATTACTTGTCTGTTTTCTTTCAACCTGATAACAATAACAGAACTTGTGTTTATATACAAACTGAATATAAACTGTTCAGGTTTTATAGGGAAAAAAGAGTGTTATATTAAAACAAAACCGATATTGTTGATGTTAAAAGTAATTTTGCCTAGGATGTGAACTGTGTGAATATTCATGATCCGTAGGAGTGGCTTTACCTTGCACAATGCATTGAATGGCATGCACGAGTGCACATTATCAATGTATTGTGCATGTTGTGGGTACACACACCTCACATTTTGTTGTCTTTAGCAGGTTACAAGAAAACAGATAAGTAGTTTTGTAACTTAATGAGTACCTTACTGAATATCACAAAATACTCACTTTCGACTTTAAATATAAGATAGACTTTAAAAACTACAATTGCATTTTTCTAGTAAATATGTCGGTTTATACTGGATTCTTAATGCTGGAGGTAAAAATGTATCTTTCAACCAAAAACATAATTATTGACCTAGATTTTAAAGTAGTAATTCTATCTTTTGATTGTTTGTTAACCCAATCTTTCAATTGGGCAGTGAAAAATTAGTCTATAGACTCGTTAAATAATTCCTCTGCACGGAAATCTTTAGTAAAAAGCGAAAGATTTATGCGAATGCAGAAAAACCAGAGTGATAGGTAATGAAATCGAGGGTAGTCTTGTATCTTGTGAGTCACAGTAAGGTACTCACTAAATTACAAATTTATCCATCTACTTTATTGTAACTTGCTAGAAAACAAACAACTTGTGTTTATAATCAAATTAAGTAAAAGCTTCTACTGAATCGTTAGGTTTCGTTTTGGAAAACATGTAATATTTAATTTATAAAAACACAAAATATTGTAGGATTTACTAGTCATATTGAACAGGATGTTAGCTGTTTGAATATTCATGATCAGGAGGCGTGGCTTCACAACACACAATGCATTGAATGTCGTGCACTAGTGCATGTTAGCCAATGCAATGAACATGTACATAACAATTGTTTCGTTATACCTCTGTCTTGAAGCTCAGATGACATTATGGGACTGAAAATATAAAAAAAAGTTCAAGTAATTTTATGTGACGCTCGAAAAAAAGTGTTTAAAACTGCCCCTGGTGTTTTGGGGCATTTAAAACTGTTCATGTGATGGGCTCTCAATCAGTAACCTAAACTGTATTATGTATTTATGAATACACTGTTGCTATATCACGTGATTCGGGGCAAGCTCTTGCATAGTTACGTTAGAGGCGCTCAGCACCAATACATTATTCACAATGGTTGAGAATGGTACGAAGACACCAGACCATTCCAGAGCCGGGGGTTGCTAGCGTAAGGCTTGCCCCGAATCACGTGATATAGCAACAGTGTCTTTGGTCTGGAAAATTTAAATGTAATCTGTGCCAAGCTGTGTGAACAAGTCAGTGTACCAGATATTATTCAAATTCCACACGCAAATGGCCAATTAAAGAATGCTTTAACCTTAGAGTGTTTTTTTTTAGTTTTTTGTTTTTTGTTTTTTTCTCTTTTTCTCTGACAGGACAATGTACAGTAAATGGTGTCACGTACGACAATGGTCAAACCTACACACCACTAGCTGACCCTTGCCAGCGATGCACATGTAGGGTAAGATATATTGTGGAAAAGAAGTATACATCGTTTGCAAAAATTAACCAGACAAAACTACTGAATTATTATGAAATTACTTACTTGACTGTAAAGTGAATAACAGTCTCAAGCATCCTGTGAAATCACAGCACCTAGTGTGCTGTGGTTTTCACGAAAAGTGGCTCGGGCATTAACACGTCGAGGCCAATGAGCCGGTTTTAAACTTTTTTAATCAGTTCGCGTTGAAGGACATGTATAAAGTTTTTCCGCAATTAAAAACGGATGATGGACAAACACGTCGTAAGCAAGGCCGGAAATATCTGTCAGAGCGACCACATTGCAGCGAGCGACGCCGGAAACATCAGGGTGTGCTTCCCCCAGATGCCGGTCTGAACTCGCCACAGATTGAGATTCGTGAAAAACAATTCTGCACCTGGGCCTGGTCAATGTCAAAATAATCTTTGCGCGAACTGGTTAAAAACAGCCAACCACATTTTTATTCCCTCATTCTTATTATTGTTTGTGAATTGAAATAACAGAACACTCAAGTCTTCTGTGCGGCGATAGAATGCTCCAGACTGTGTGCTCATCCATTGCCGAGGGATGGGCAATGCTGCCCGATATGTGATGGTAAGACGAGCCCTAAAATACCCCAATTGTCGCATCACCAATAGTAGCTACTTTGACATTTGGATCTGTTCATAAATTAGGGGTCCTATTTATAGTGCCTTCTATAGTGCCTTCTATAATGCCTTCTAAGAGTTATGGGGGAGTCGGGTTGGTGTAGCGGTTCTTTCCTCGCCTTCCACCACTATGACCCGGGTTCGAATCCGGCCTGGGCCAATATGTGGATTGGGTTTTCAGTCCCTGCCTGACTCCGTGGGTTTTTCCCCAGGATATTCTTCTGGGGTTTTCCTCCCACCTCTAAAACTGTAACTTCTTCACATTAATTGTTGAATGAAATAAAAAATTGTTAAATGAAATTTGTTCCCGCCGTGAATATGGCCATTGATGCTGGTACGGCGTTAAACCCTAAAAACTCACTCACTCTAAGAGTTATGCACATAAAGCAAAGTACCTGCAAAACAAATTTATAAAAAGTCTGAAGTTAATTTAAGTGACACTTGAATGGGAGATCAGGTTTAACCGGGACACAAACAAACACACTTTTAAAACCAGAAATAGAGAGCAACATGTTTAAAAAAAAGGAAAATCAGTTTAGATTTTAAAAAATGCAATCCAAAGTTTAAAAATAAAATGGCTTTCCAAAGTTACAAATATAAAACGGAAATAATAGAAAAACCTACCCGCCTCGACATGAAGTTGCTTTTCATAAATCATAATCACAATTTTGTTGCTAATGTACGTAATAAATTATGCCTACGAGCACACTACCTTTACATGATTGTTTTCTTTTAATCAAAACGATTTCCATCAGAAAAAAAAAATTAATGATATTTGGACCAGTCCTATCTTCACTTTGAGCAAGTTGTTTTTCGTTTTAATCGATACTTTCTGGGTACTTTTTAATGTTCTCTTAAACTGCTTTTAAAAATAATACTTTCTCACCTAAGAGTTTTGCCAATATTCAGTATGTCAGTTCAAAAATGAATATTTATGTTTTGTTTTTGCTCAGACTGTCTCTTTGAAGGCGTGGAGTATACCAACAACGCCGTCTTTGTACATCCTAACCAAGTCTGCCAGAGCTGTACATGTCAGGTAAGATATGGTGTAAAGTTTTTCTCAGTTTTTCTGGCTATAGCCCGAGTTCCGGCTTTTCATGTTTTAGGAAAAGAAATGTCTAGCATTTCATATCTTCGCAGGTTGAAAAAAAAGAAATGATGTAATTAGAATTAAAGGTCGTATACACCATTGGCAAGTGCTTGACTTGTCAGGAATGGGTGAATTTGGGGGGTGGCATTTTATAGTAATTATCGCTTAACTGACCTGCCCGAAGTTTTTCAAATCATGGATGCCTAGAAAAAAAGCAGAAAAAACGGCGTTCGTTTTTAACTGTCGGGCAGTTTATTCACGATTGTTGGCTGGCATTCGTTAAATCGTTAAATCGTTAAAGAGATAAATGCTTAAGGTTGCAGAAGTCATTTTAGGAGTGGTAAAAAAAGCTTTACATTTTATAAAACTCAAATTTTCAGAACACTGACAGGATACCTAGCGCAATCATTTTGCTGGATGCCTACAATCATTATTAACTTTCAAAAAAGTAAGATATTTCTTCAAAAATTTGGTAGTACAATTTTGAGATGTCTGCAAATAGTGTACACGACTTTTAAGAGATGAATGCTTTAAGGGTTGCAGAAGTCATTTTATGAGTGGTAAAAAAAGCTTTGAATAATACTTGACCAGAGATAAAAAGAGCTTTAACTACACAATTAATTGTTGATATTGCAACGATGTATGGTGTATTGACTTTTAGTAGTACATGTACATGAACATAACATGCATTCCTTTTAAAAGTGGTCACAAAATCTATGATGTACTAACAGTTTTAAGAATCTTAATGTTATAAGTTAGACAGTAGGATGCCTTCCACAAGGATTTGCAACATTTGGTGAAGAAAATATAATTGTTTAATTTTGTAATCTTTCTTCAGAATGGCAATGTTGAGTGTTCTGACGTACAGTGTCGCCCCGCCAACTGTCCAGTTCCGATAATTCCACCCGGTCAGTGCTGTGCTCAATGTCAAGGTAATGTCTGCCACGTTCAAAATGCTTGACTTTTATTTGTTTATATGTTTATATTTGTTTGAAAGCGGTTTTGTCTGACGTTCTGCGGCATCTCTAAAAACTTTTGTCGCAAGTAAAGTAAAAAGTAAAGTCTGTTCCGCGTCAACGTGGCTGATCAGGCCGGTTTCATTGCATGAAATGACTGAGAATATTTCTATTCCTCTGGGTGGGATGCTAGTCCATTGCAGGTTACTCTCCAGTGAATGCCGCCGGTACCCATTTATACTCCTGGGTGGAGAGAGGTAAGTAGGGGATGAAGTGACTTTCCCAAGGACACAACGTATGGTCAGCAGCTGGATTTGAACCCCTGACCCTCTGATCATGAGTCCTGAACCCTGAACACTAGTCCACCCTAACCACTCTCCCCAAGTTAAATAGCAATTCATACACTTCAAACACAAAGCTTTGAGTGTCGTTTATCAAGCTTGAAAAAAGGTTAAAACGACTAAAAATAGTTTTTAAAAAGTTAAAATTACTAAAAACATGTTATTTCCAATCGCTATGCCACAACTTACGCCACAACTTACGCCACCTGAATTAATTGCACAAGTTAGCCATAATTTATGGTGCAAGTTGCAGACTTGCACACTGTCAAACGTTTGTGAAATTGTCGTAACTCGAAATGTTGCGCAGCATAAAATGTTGCGCAGCATAAAATGTTGCGCAGCATAAAATGTTGCGCAGCATAAAATGTTGCGCAGCATAAAATGTTGCGCAGCATAAAATGTTGCGCAGCATAAAATGTTTTGCAACGGCCGTTTGTTACATTCCAGGAATTCAAATTGGCCTTGCACCACCCTGTGCCCTCTTATTGTGTTTTGTTATTTATGCATTGTATCAAATTCTGTCATTTTAGAGTGCGAGTATGAAGAGCGTATTTATGTGGATGGTGATACTTGGTTCTCGTCAACCGATCGATGTCAGCAGTGCGAATGCAAGGTAAGAAACCTCTTTATTCATTTCACTTTGTTCATATTGATTACACAGGGTTCATGGTAATCTAGAACCGTGCCCAAACTCATACGGCATTCAATATTCTAATTGTACTTGTACCAATCAAGATTAGATCATTGTCAGTTAAGAATGTATGGAATAAAATGTAACTGAAAAAGACAATTTGAAAATGTTCAAAAGATTTTAGGGTATTTTGCTGCAAGTTTTGCATGCAAAAAGACCTCGGACTGTGCTTTACAAAATAGGATCTGGAGCAAAAACTACTGGCTCAAATCGAGATATCTTGGTATCTTTTTTCTTCTACAAAGACTCTTTATTCATTGGTATAGGTAGTTTTAGCGTCAGGGTAGTGGAAGTATGCTATGGTTTTTTTTGTGGGCCACCCTGTGTAGTCAAATTGGGACTTTTACTCCATTAACTCCAGGGAACCCGCGTGGAGTGTGGTCCCCTGCCCTGCCTCAATTCAGATTGCACACATCCAGTCCAGGGATCCTGCTGCCCGATCTGCGATGGTTGCCTGTTTGAGGAAAGCATCTATAACAACGGCCAAAGCTTCCGGCCGGACAACTGCAGGGAATGCAACTGCTTTGTAAGTTGTCCTAATCTTGGGACTTAAGACGAGTTCCCCCGCTCTAAAAGTCGATCCTAGCTAAGACGTATACTGAGATAAATTTCCTATGCCCAACTGAAGCAAATAACATCAAACTACCAATTTGAGGGTTGTTTCATGTTTGTTTTCACGTGCAAAACACCGAGGGCGCTTTGACAATCTTCCGTGCGTGCTAGCAATTGAGTGTTAAAGTACCCTCAATAGACAACCAACAATGACAGATGGCCGAGTGTATATTTTTTTCAAAGTCGATGAGCAATTTTTTTGGTTAATTTCACCTTTCTGTTTTACGTCTTGGGCAACTGAACCTAGCTATCCATATCAAGGTATATTGAAATACCGAGCCCCAAAATTGTGTCGAGAGTTATTAGAAAGTGATTATTATTTTCTTTTGTCACAGGCCACAACAAGTTCAATTGGTTTCCCTGCAATGTTTGTGAAATGTCACTGCTGGGGGTAGTGATTCACTTTCTAATATTCCGATTTGTTTTGGACAGAATGGCAATGTACTGTGCATATCCCGTGACTGTCCTGAGCTTAGTTGTCGGACCAGGGTGCGGGACCCCGGCCAGTGCTGTGAAAGATGCCAAGGTAATTCAACAAATTAACTTTTGTATTTTTGTGGTGAATGTACCCACTTAATGGTGAAACTGCAAAATATTGCCATCAGTGTTAATTATAACCCTCGTGTGCAGCAGTTCTTACATTTCAAATTGGTTAAGAAAAATATATTCATGGCTTGAAGCTAAAGATTGAATTTAAATTGATTTACAAGAACAATAATAGTAACAAATGCAATTCATGATATCAAAGCGCATGTGAGTTTGCTCTTACGACTTCTCACTTTTGAAGTCGTAAATATAATGGAGGGACAACGAACCAAGTCTTCGTTTGGAAGTTTAGTTCAACATTACCCCTGAGGACAGAAGCACAATAGGCCTAGGGTAATCGCCTAGAGTTACAATAACTAAAGTAACCCATATATATGTATTTATTTGTTTTTTATGTTTCTCCCCAGGTTGCTTGTATGAAGGTTTTGAATACGACAGTGGTGCCACATGGGTGTCCCCACTGAACCCTTGTCTGAACTGTCAGTGTCAGGTATGTATATCCTTGCTTGTGTACTTTTGTCCTCTGTCGTTATTAAGTGTACGATAAGTCTATGGGGGTTAGGTTACAGTACAGGAACAAAGGGAAACACAATAGGAGATTCTTGGTTGTTATGTAAAACACGACTGCGTTTACAGATTGGCACTTACGGGGTTACGGGAACAAAAGAGCAACAATGGGACAATGGTACCCCGCAATCCTGTCTTTGGAAATGGAAGTAACCCGCAGCCGTAATGCTAGGTATTTTGAGATTTCTAAGGAGACAAAGGAAAACAAAAGAAGGAAAGTAAAGTTGAACAATAGAGGTACCTCACAACCAATGGCGTGTTGATGTGTGCATATGAAGCACAGGGTACCAAATTTAAAAAACACGATGGAAGGTGTTTACACACATGCGTGTGTATTGTTTCAATGCTTGCGTGCACCCATCCTAGCCAATTACAACAGAAGATGCAGTTGGATTGTAATGGGTTGAGGGTGGTTAGGGTTTAATGAAGTAAACATTGTAGATCTAGACCAGTGTTTTCATCAGTGTTGGTATGTAGACTGAGTGGTGTAGACACTGGTTTTATTTGTATTTTTCTATGTTTTAGGAGGGAATCACTTTGTGTACCGAGATTCGTTGTCTAACTCCAGATTTCTGCACCAATCCCGTCAGCCAACCTGACCAGTGCTGTCCAACATGCCCAGGTGAGAAAAAATAAAAAGCATTTTGCACTGCAAAATTCTTCAAAACGGAAGACATTTGAAAAATTATTACATATTTACGTATTACGTATATTAAAATGATACTTTCTCTTACTAATTTTATAAAGTATTTGCATTAATATATGGTTATTAATTTGTTCGGTCAGGTTGTATGTACAATGGTATTAACTATGCAGATGGCCAGCAGTTTAGACCGTACAACGATCCTTGTGAGCTGTGCTTCTGTGAGGTAGGTCAAAGGTCATGCTTAGAATAGTCTGGTTCTCTGACCAGTTGATGACCAACAACTCTAGTTAGATTGTAGGTCAGGTAACATTTACATCAAAAAAAAAGTTTGTTTGTATTCTATACAGGTGTGTTATTGAAGCTAATAAGTCCAAAACCGGAACACACGGTCAATAAATAAGCGTTTTCGTTTTTCTTGGGGCAAACAAATGCAAACACGAGAGCATATCTGCTGCATAGATGATTTTTGCAGAGAGAAAAATCGATTATTTTGAAGATTTAAAGCATGAAATAAATTTTGGGCGACAATATTTCTTCATTATTCTTTTAGTATTTTTTTCTTTTATGATTACAAATAGTACGGTTGGTTTACTTTTTATAGAATGTTTGAATTACTTATCTCAGTAATAGCCCATCTGCCTACAAAATTTAAAGCAGAGTGGTTCCGTTTGTATGAAACAAACGGGCCCTATAGGTATCATTTGTGACCTGTTCCAACGAAACCCTGACAAAGTCGCACAATGTGTTTTATTACAATGTTCCCGTGAAGTTACTTCGGGGTGGATTTTGAACTATCCACAATCATCTCAAATTTGAACCTAAACCGTCACCCAGAAGTGTATTTTGTTGTCGATTTTGTGACATTTTTTATAGAAATAATACGCTTTTCTAAACTTCAAAGCTGCTTATCTCATAATTAGGTTGTCGGGGTTTTATCGCTGAATCCTTTCCCCAGGGGAGATAGGGTGGGGGTACATATGTCAATGATACATCATATTAAAGCTGAGAACCTAGAGAATTAAACAAAAATGAAAATCTATAAAACAAAAAATGTCAACTTTGTCCGGGTTTGATTGGAGCAGGTCACATTTTTTTCTTCTAGAAAGATTCTCCGTCCATTGGTATAAGTAGTTTTGGCATCAGGGTAGTGGAAGTATGCTTGTCCGGTTTTGTTGGCAGGCCACCCTGTATTAACGACTAAGAGATGGGCTGTTGATACTCTTGCTTGATTCCTCTTTTAGCGTGGTAGTCTGGTGTGCCTACGCGAGACCTGCCAAGCTCTGCTAGACTGCCCCCCGACGATGGTCCAACCCCCGCAGCCTAGGGAATGCTGTCCAACATGTGTAGGAGGTAAACACATAGACAAGACCGACTGACTGACAAACAAACAACCTTGTGCCGAGGGTCTGCTGTCAAGCTCGAGACCAAAGTAGACCCTGGCCAGGTGAACTTGCTTCCTGTATTCTGATTTGCATATGAAGCAGAAAATGGGACAGAGGGAAACCCCCTCCTTTGAGATGGTCATAGTGCTTGCAAAATATTGTGGTTTCTCAGGAATTTCTTTTAGGTTTACAGGGTGATGCCTTAGGCAACAATAAGTCTAAAAAGGTATGGAGGACTAAGGGTCCCATATCTTGCTGGGTATACTGATTTGACCCCAGTAATTATTTTTTTCTCGTACTTGGTAATTTTATTTTTGATGTGTATTACTTATTTTAACATCGGGAATTATAGTATGTCCAGATCTTTTTGCTAACTATTTCCATTTTTTTATTTTCTTAAGAATTAAATAAGATTATCAAATTGGAACTTTGAACAAAATAATGTGTTTTTAGGTCCGATGTCTGTAACAAGGACACTGCATAGAAAAACAAATATTGACTTTCAGCCTGATGAAGGACGTGCCTGACTATTTATGCAACCTAGAAAGGAATCATGGATTCACTCATCACATTTGATATAAGACACTCACAGCTTTGTGTTTGAGATAAACCAATGGCTATTTTACCTGTGACAGCCTTTTTAGAGTTCGGAAGAAAGGTCAGACAAAACTATTTTGAAATAATAAAATCTGCCATTGGTAAGAGCACACTGTTCATGTGATCAACATATGCTTCTTGTCTGACCAAAATTACTGTGCATTGTGCTCGCTCATCACAACTTGTTTTATTTCATTCTGGGCCCTCAGCACTTACATCCAGTTGTACTATTGATAACGTTGGCACTATCATGCGACCCTACGGTGATCCCTGCCTCAGGTGTGAATGCAAGGTAGGTAATCTTTGGCAAATCATAGCGTCCATGGATTTCTATTAATATTGTTCATTAGAATCTTAGTGATCCTAAGATACATACATTTAGGCAGACTGCTAACTTTTAACTGATCACAAATTGTAAAGTATATTGCAGTGTTGTAGTCCGAGTACTTTGTTTACTACCAAATATTGAGCTGTTTGTTGCAAACAAAAAGAGACACATTGACAGTAGACAACAAATGAAGTCAGTGTTGGGGACCAAAATTATTTGGGACTTTAGATGCATAAAGATACTTTTTAATCAAAGTTTTGGGACAGAAAAACTTGGAAAGTACTTTGAAAGTACTCGCTCAAGTACCGTACTTAACAAATGCTCATTAAAAATGTAGAGGAATTGAGTGAGAACAATTGTGCTTTAATATTAAAGATAAAATACAACATTTGTAAACATGAAATTGACCAAATTATTATAAAATACATGTACCTCTGCAAGTGAATAGTAGTCTGAAGCATGCTGTGAAATTACGGCACCTCGTGTGCCTTTCATTTTCAAGAAAAGTGTTAATTTACATTGTTTTTGCATTTTTGCATTGCATTCTTGTAGAATATTTCACAGTGGGAGTGTGTTTCCGATATGTGTCCGATGTTGATGTGCCCGCGGTCTGAACAGGAGACTACACCGGGTCAATGCTGCCCTCGTTGTCAGCGTAAGTCCTTTTTTAAATAAAATCTTAACACCGTCTTCCGTACAAAACTACAACTTTTGTTCAAAATATACTTATTGGAATACAGGAGCAAAACTTGTAATTTTTTTTTAATATTTTAATATATAATGCTACCATTGTTACTTTTTAAGCAAAGAAATTTTAGGTTACTTTGAAGATATCAGCATTTTTTCCCCTTTATCTTTTAGAAGACAAAATATCAGACAGATGTACTACATATGTCTGGCATAACATTCGCCAAATAGGTATCAACGAGCATATTTAATTGGAATGTTTTCTTAACAATCTGTGTTGTCATTATAAGGTTGTCATCTGGAAACTGGCGAGGTTTACTTTGATGGCCAGACCTGGAACCAAGACAACAACATGTGTATCACTTGCACCTGTGATGTAAGTCCCCCGTCTATTGCATTTTGGGGTTTTTTCTATTTGATTTTCATCATAATCGTTCGTGGAGGATGGTTAATTGATATCATTTCTTGTTGCCCAATACTCAACAATTGATAATTCTTTTAACCAGTTCGCACCGGGATTATCGAGCCTGGGCGCGGGATTATTTTTAACGAAACTCTAACCGAGGCGGGTTCTAGCCGATGGTACCAGGAAGCACGCCCACGCATTTCTGGCCTTGCTTGCTGCTGACAGACATTTTCAGCCTTGCTCGTGACGTGTTTATGCTTCATCTGTTTTGAATCTAGGGAAAACTTTGCGAAGGCCTAAATTCTGTATGCCTGTATGACCGTAGTTCCACGTTAAGTTTTTGACAAATGTTGAACTTCTACATGATTTTATGGATTTTAATGAAACTTGGAGGCAGTGACCCTAAGGTGGGAAGACATCATTTGTAACAGGATTCCTGAAGTCAAAAGTCATGTAGGGGTCATTATAGGACAGTGTTAAAATATGTGACCCAGCACGAATAAATGAGACACTTTGCGGCAAAAAATAAAATTTGAGATTTTGATTTCACCATTTAAAGCTTGTTTAGCTTTAAATGATGAAATCAAAATCTCAAATTTTATTTTTGCCGCAAAGTGTCTCATTTACTCGTGCTGGGTCACATATGCTTTAAACGTTTCTTTGTCTACAGAATTTGCGGGATTATAAAATAACTTGGATGGAGTGATGCTTGGGTGGGGTTTCATTACAACTCTTTCGAAATAGGTCAAAGGTTATGTAGGGGTCATTTTGAGGTTATTTTTGAAACTGCACAAAATTTGCCTTTTTTTAAGAATGAAAAACAGGCAGGAATCGACCACAAAAAAAAATGATTTGCGATACGAGAATCACTTTTTTAAATGTAAGCAAATGTCTCTCCCGCTAATCTCTGAGCCAACTCTCCCTTTCGCGCCGTTGAGGGGGTGGACACGGGGAGGTGTGGATTAGTACTAAGTGCGGTTTTCTTGTAGGGAGGAGCCATTGATTGCCAGTTGAAAACGTGTGAATCCATCGTATGTGAGGAGGGTCAAGAACTGTACAAGCCATTGGACCAGTGCTGCTACTCATGTCGAGGTTAGTTTCATCAGAAAAAGTGCCGCCCTAGTTCCCTCGCCCTAGTTCCCTCGCCCTAGTTCCCTCGCTGGTGCCTCGCTGGTGCCTCGCTGGTGCCTCGCTGGTGCCTCGCTGGTGCCTCGCTGGTGCCTCGCTGGTGCCTCGCTGGTGCCTCGCTGGTGCCTCGCTGGTGCCTCGCTGGTGCCTCGCTGGTGCCTCGCTGGTCTCTCGCTGGTCTCTCGCTGGTCTCTCGCTGGTGCCTCGCTGGTCTCTCGCTGGTCTCTCGCTGGTCTCTCGCTGGTCTCTCGCTGGTCTCTCGCTGGTCTCTCGCTCGTCCCTCGCTGGTCTCTCGCTCGTTCCTCGCTGGTCCCTCGCTCGTCTCTCGCTCGTCTCTCGCTCGTCTCTCGCTTCTCTTTCGCTCGTCTTTCGCTCGTCTCTCGCTCGTCTCTCGCTCGTCTCTCGCTCGTCTCTCGCTCGTCTCTCGCTCGTCTCTCGCTCGTCTCTCGCTCGTCTCTCGCTCGTCTCTCGCTCGTCTCTCGCTCGTCTCTCGCTCGTCTCTCGCTAGTCTCTCGCTAGTCTCTCGCTAGTCTCTCGCTAGTCTCTCGCTCGTCTCTCGCTCGTCTCTCGCTCGTCTCTCGCTAGTCTCTCGCTAGTCTCTCGCTAGTCTCTCGCTAGTCTCTCGCTAGTCTCTCGCTAGTCTCTCGCTAGTCTCTCGCTAGTCTCTCGCTAGTCTCTCGCTAGTCTCTCGCTAGTCTCTCGCTAGTCTCTCGCTAGTCCCTCGCTAGTCCCTCGCTAGTCCCTCGCTAGTCCCTCGCTAGTCCCTCGCTAGTCCCTCGCTAGTCCCTCGCTAGTCCCTCGCTAGTCCCTCGCTAGTCCCTCGCTAGTCCCTCGCTAGTCCCTCGCTAGTCCCTCGCTAGTCCCTCGCTAGTCCCTCGCTAGTCCCTCGCTAGTCCCTCGCTAGTCCCTCGCTAGTCCCTCGCTAGTCCCTCGCTAGTCCCTCGCTAGTCCCTCGCTAGTCCCTCGCTAGTCTACTCTCGGATGATTTTACAAGCTATTTAAATGAATTAAAACAAACGCACTCCTTTGATACTGTTCAATGACCTGACAATGCCCAACTTATATGCATGGACCTGTGGTTTACTATTGAATGAAATGACTTGTGTTTCTGTGTGACGGTTCATTCACCTGATGTTTTTGTTAATTGCTCTTAATTTGAATCAGCTACCCAGCAGCCGTGTTTCTACTCTGGCCGTCAGTATGTAGACGGTGAGCAGTGGCAGAGAGATGACTGTACATCCTGCGTGTGTCTGTTAGGTCAGGTGCAGTGCCAGACCTCACGATGTCCACCGCTAACTTGTCCAGCTGTAAGTTTGCGCAGATATTCAGATATTCCTTTAATTTAATTATATATTTTGTGTTCAGGGTTTAATAGCATTTACTCTGCCAGTACATGTAGGTTCTACACTAATAATTATCTGGTTGATGTTTAATGAAACATTTTATCTGTGCTGTTATCTTATGTTTAAAATTGTCTGTGTGTGCAGGACGAAGTGCCAGCCCTAGAGCCAGGTCATTGCTGTCCAAAATGTCTCTCACGTAAGTATCTTCAGACATGTGCTTGAAGCCATAGTAGACCATTTGTCAGATGTGTATTGCTATCGTTTGAAGCAGCAAATAAAAGCTCTCAAAATCTAAAAGATGGTGGTTGACAAATAACCTGATGAGAGTTTTCATCTCTGTGAATGCTGTGGAGTGCCGCGGCCTCTTGGTCTAGAGCATTTAATTCATCGTCTGTGGGTAAAGCTACAGGTTGTGGGTTCAAATCTGGCCTGGGACTATGGTACGTTTTCACTTGACCGAGGCACTTTGTCGCTCACTCCTTTTCTCCACCCAGGGGTAAAATGGGTACCTGTGAGGGCAGAGATGGTTGTTATTAGCTGCTTTGCGCCGAAATTGTAGCATCGGGCTGTATACTCCCCAGGGAGTTAAGATGGTATTTGGAATGTTTCGTGGGCCCAATGTGCAAGGATAATAATGACACAGCGCCTTGAGTACCAGTTCAGGTAGATACGTGCGCGATATAAAAAAAACAGTATTATATTCAAAGATTTCAATTTCAATTCAAAATTTCACACACTAAACTAAGCCACACGCGAGTTGTTCCGACGCATCTTTGGAAATGACGTTCTTTATTGTTTTCTTGAAAATGACAGCATCTCAGAAAACAGTAATAGTGTCCTTAATCTCTTGACGACAAGTATTTTAAACAGTATTTTTGGTTGGTTTACCTTTTGGATAGCTGAAAAAGGTATACCTAAGTTTTTAAGCGTGTACATGTAACATCGTTTGCTCGTTGAACTTACTGCTGAAAACATCTGTTTTCAGGTATGAAGATGGATGTATATTCTTTTTGGTTATGAGGTCGGATAAGTGGTTTGCTTAAATGCCGGCCATCTCGTTATGTCGAAACAGGAGGGCTTACCTCAGAGAAAAATGTAACAGGCAGTTCCAAGATCTTAAAGTGAGGCCTCCGGACAATATGTTGATAATTGCTATGCAAGCCAGGCTAATTGGATGATAATTGGTCATGTGTGACAAGATCCTAACAATTGTGATGTGCTCTCGGCCAATTATGAGACGGAATCTGTGAGCGAAGTGTGAACAAGTCCTAATTTTTTCCGCAGGCCCTGCCACATGTATAGCGTTTGGCGATCCACACTATCGCACATTCGATGGCAGACTTATCCATTTCCAGGGCACCTGCAAGTACATCATGGCCATGGATTGTAAAAATCAAGACTTTATGTAAGTAACATTTAAAAAAAAATTATACTAAAATGTTCAAATATAGAAATTTGTCTTACATTACAAGTTTGTTTCAGTTTTTTTCCAGTTTTTGCAGCGATTTGCAGTCAAACTCTGCCGATTCTGCTCATATTTGACCAGGAGATAGCCAAGACATGATTATAACATAGATCTCAAATTTAGGGCAATAGATAATTTTCTGAAAAGAGTATGTTTCCCAACACAAAAGTGTTTCTTTTTTTTATGGGATACCCTGTACATCTTAAACTTTTGCAAGTATAGATTGAGAAAGAGGCAATTGAACTAAATAAAGCGAATTACGAATGTATCATCATGAAGGAAAGTTCAGCTTTAGTAACGAGATTTCAAGTAGGGCGCTTGCAGACTTTAAAGTATTCCTACTTTCTTCCTATTTGTTCAAATTGTTACCACCTTGCTCCTAGTTTTCCTACTTTTTCCTATTTTTTTTAATAGCTTTTGTACCTTGCTCCTACTTTTCCTACTTTTCCCTACTTTTTTCACCTTGCTCCTACTTTTCCTACTTTTCCTAGTTTGTTTACCTTGCTCCTACTTTTCTTACTTTTTTCTAGTTTTGTTTCACCTTGCTTCGTTTTCTATTTTCATTTTTTTTCTTGGAATTCCTACTTTTTCTTTTTCCTACTTTTTTTGTTCCACAAGTCTCATTGAATATTTTTTTCATATTCAGTGTTACACATTCTCATATGTAAAGCACACATTGAACGGCTTTGGCGCAGTTGTACTTCTGCGAGCTTAGTTGAGGATGGAGCACAAGTGTTTTGAGTACAGTACATGCCAAAGTGAGGCTTATAATGCTGTTGACATGGATGTGCATCAACAAAAACTACTGCTGAAAGCCTGCAAAAATCCTACATTTATCCTCCTTTCAAAAATGTTGATTCTATTTTTCTCCTACATTTTTATCTGGTTCTGCTTAAAAGCATGCAAGCATTTGACCAAGATGTTAACATATTTGATGTAACCCATGATTGGTCATTTGCAGCGTTGAGGTCAAGAACGATGACCGCAATGCCGCAGGTCGAGTGTCCTGGACGCAGGAAGTGACTGTCATCATTCAGGGGGAGCAAGTGGACCTTGGCCAAAATGGAATGGTCAAGGTAAGATAGACGAGAACCTTTGTTGTGAAAGTTCATTATATGAACAGAGTTGTTTATGTTACTGGTATACACAGATCTCGTCACCATTTTGACACTCTTATGTGAGAAAATTTCCAAATTACATTGATGCTGCAAGGGCCAGGCATCTCGGTAATTGCATTTTACAATTTTACAAAGTTATCAGTTTTAAAATTAAAAAAAAATTCTTGCGATTATCTGAGCTGGTTTTTTTTTCTCCAAAATCCACATGTGTTTTTTTATTTGGTGAAGATGATGATATGATTTCCTATCTATCTGATATAATTTCCAAACGCTAATTACCATTTACGTGTGCCGCCATCTTTTCGGGGGTATTTTGGGTACATAATTATGCCATATCACTTACATTCTTGCTATTGAGATGTATTTCATGCAGAGAGTTCATACAGAACAAATGTATTTCTATGCCGTTTTGGCCCAACACCAAACAGTGTGACAATAATGCGGTTGCTGGATTTGATTGCAGGTGAACGGCGTTGCAGTGCGGCCCCCGTTCCTACATGAACCCTACCTATTTGTTGAACAACGCGGGTCTTCCTACTATGTCAATACAAATGTTGGCGTTCAGGTTAGTCGTATATTCCCAGTTCCATTTTGCCTTCCCCATCGTTATCTGTGCTAATGTCAATAAAATCAAATTAACCCTAACCCCTAGTGTGATTTACTAGCAACCATACCCATCTGCGCAAATTCAAACATCATTATGGTAAGCTCTACACACGATCGTATAGTTGTGAACCACATAACGACCGAGGATTGACAATTGTGTTTCCTTTTGTTCCTGTACTATAACACTTACCCATACGTTCGAGGACAAATTTTAACAAAGAAACTGTCGTAGTATTTGTTGTGTTTCGATCCTCGTTCGTAATGTTATGTAAGAGCTGTGGCACTATAATTCTGGTGGTATGCCTAACCTAGTGTAAAGGGCGCCGACTGTTGGAAAGTGGCCTTTTTAAGGCAAACACCTGGGGACAATTTCATAGAGCTGCTAGGCACAAACATTTGCTTAGCCTGAAAATTCTTCCTTGGCAAAAACAGGGACAGTCACGTGATCACGGCACAACCTGAGGTCGCCAAAACAGTCAACCAATGACCGATGACCAAAACAGTTCTTGGTTGTGCTTGCCAATACACCGCCTGGGATTACTTTATCGAGATACCGAACTGGCTAGATTGTCGTATTCCATTATATGCACAGGTGTTATGGGATGGTAGTAGCTATGTAGAGGTCAGCGTGCCGGGATCCTACGCCCACGATACTTGTGGAATGTGCGGTAACTTCAATACGTATCCGCAGGACGACCTGAAAATGAGAAACGGTCAAACAGCCTCATCCGACGCAGCGTTTGGAAACAGTTGGAAGGTAGGACAAAAATACTTCAAGAAAGTTACCCCCTTTGTCTTCATTTTATGCCAAAGCATCTAGTGATCCTACTTTGGTTTAATATTGGCAACAGTCCTTGAATTTCAAGAAGCTATGAGCATATTACTTGGCAAATTTTGTGTAATGAAAATAAGGTACGTTACGTTACCAACTATTTGTTTGTGGAGTTTGTTTTATATCTCTTTATGCTGACCTTTTACATCAACAGAGGTTTTATCTCTGTAAATGCTGTATATTCCGGGAAAACAATATTATAAAATTTCAATTTTAATTCAGAATTTGAAGAGTGGCTTAATTTGAATTGCATCTAAAATCAGCATTTGGGGCACGTTCTCATTCAGCCTATTACGCACTGCACTCACCAATAATAGCGCTTATATGTGCATCATTCGCGCTGGGATTATTTTAACATCACCGGCCGACAGACATTTCCGGCCTTGCCAGGCGTGTTTATGCGTCATCCGTTTTGAATCTGGGGTCAAACTTTGCGTTTATATTCGTCATCCAGCGCGAACTGGTTAAAAGTGTACCCGCACCATTCACAGATTACAAACCAAGTGCTAACGGAAATTTTAAAAATGTGTCACGTCTTTAGAAATGATTCTTTTTTCTTTCTTTTTTCTCTAAAATGATTTCTAGAAAGATTAATGTCATAGGAAGTTTAGTGTTGATAATAAATCTACAACAAGTAAATTTTTTAACAATAATTTTGTTACTTTTTGGATAGCTGCAAAAAGTTATATTTTGATTAAAGCTACTATTGTCAGATGTTGTCTGTGCTCGTTTTAGGTGGAGGGATTCAATGGCGATGGTTGTGAAGCCAAGGACATCCAGCCCTGTGACGATGCTAGCTATCTGGCCCGTAAGTTGGCCAACGCCAAGTGCTCGGTCCTCAAGACCCAGCGGTTCTCCTCCTGCCATGATCTGGTGTCCCCTGAGCCATACTATGCCTCCTGCGTCTACGACATGTGTGCCTGCGGTGCCAACGATGCGTGCCTGTGTGACGCGTTGGCAGCCTACGCCGCCGAGTGTCGGCAGGCGGGACTCACGTTGAGTTGGAGGAGCGATGCGCTGTGTGGTAAGCCAGAACCAGTGTCAGGCTTTCAAGCATTTCTACTGTTTCCTAGCTAGTTGTTGTTTTTTTCAGCGGTCTGAAATGCGCTGTGGGCTTTTGCTCGCCATGTTGGTGGGTGGGTAGGTGAGTTTGTATAAATAGGCGACGTTGAAGAATAGAGGACAAACGTCCTCCGATTGCCATTCGCGTACAAAACATATGGGAGGTCTTCCAAAAAAGTACAAACAAGTTTTCGAGTTAGGATCTCTGATTGGGGGTAAATACACATTTGTGTGGGTGGTTGGTGGGTGGTCAGTTTACTTGTCCTATCCATGACACCGTCCACACTTTGGACTACCAGTGCTAGCTATTTGTGTAATGTCGTGCACTAGCTAAAGTGCACATCTGTACAGTCAATACTAGACGGATTATAATGTGTGTCTCTTCGGGCTCTTACTCGGCTCAGCACCAAGCAGGAGAAGAAACCCTGAACAAGTCGCAGTCTCAAAGTCGCCGTGTCAGACTGCGTGGTGGGCCGGTGACTGTACAAGAGCACATAGGATTTCGGGGCGGGGAGGATCTCTTATTGCTGTACCTCTTGGTCCCACTTCACCTACTTTTTTCACGAAATTCCTACTATTTCTTACTTTGCCTATATTTGTTTGTTTCACAACTCCGAAAAAATGAAATTGGAAAGTTTTCATTATGTAAATGAAACAGTGAAGGGCAAAGGAGTACAGCAACTGTACTTCCAAGAGCTTAGATGCAGATTGAGCACAAGTGCTGTGAGTACAGAACATGCCAAAAGAATACATGGGAGAGTATCACCATAAAACCATTCCTGAAAGCCCACAAAAAACTACTTTTATCCTGTTTTTGTTCTTCAAAATTCTTTTGTCCTGCTTCTAAAGATTGTATAAGAAACGAAAGGTTCACACACGTAACTTGCAACCATCCAATCAAATTTGTATACCTGTGGAGACACGGCATTTTTCTCATGTGCAAAATGGTCAGTGTCAAAAACTGTTTTCAAAATGCTTTTTTTTGGACTGGAATTACTTTCATGGGCTAAAATTTTGAATATCCTTTATATACCCAAACCCAAACATTAACCGTAACTCTAACCCTAACATTAACTTTCTCCCTTTTTTTTAAAGTAAAACCCATATATCTATTTCCTGAAATCATGGAAACTTTTACAAATTTAAAAATTGTCGCGATGTGAAGGCGTATTCAGTCTCTTTTTCTCTATTTTGTTTATGTCGCCTTCGGGTCGTGAATATATATCGGTGCACCCATCCAAATAGCGTGCAGATTAGGGTAGGATACACCTTTTGCAGATATCAAAAATCTTTACTACCAAAATATTAAGAAATATTTTACTTATTTGAAAGTAAATAATGATTCTAGGCATCCTCCAAAAAATTGCGCTAGATTTTCTGTAATTGTTCCGAAAAATTGAAATGTATAAAACAAACAAGAAATCGATCACGGAAAAAACAGGATGAAATTGAATGCCGTTTTTTTCTTGCTTTTCTCAGCATCCATGATTTTTTTACTTCGGACAGGTCAACAGAACACCCCTAAATCCACCCAGTCCTAATTAAATAAATAGATGGATGCCAGCCTGGTTGCCATGAAAACACTCACTATAATCTAATAATGTACACTGTCACTTTCCGGGTAATTTGTCTCGTTTTTGGAAAATCATGAACTCAAACGAGCAACAGTGCAAGCACCTCTAATTTATAATAATTTACATCAATAATTTGAAGACCTGTTTTCAATCTGCACCAGCTATCAAGGAAATAAAAGTAAATCCAAGTAAACTAACAATATTTATTAACTATGAAGTTCTCAGTTGCTCTAAGAGTTCATTTGAGACCTAAGTAACAAGGTGTTGGAGCTACTTTCTAGTAATTGTGGTATTGTTACTTGTGTATTGTAAGATAAAAAGTTGTATACTCATTAGTGATTCCTAGGTTGTATCGTAAAATTGGGCGTGATCCGTGGTGTTTATGACTTCTGACTGGCACCCTCGAACAAAGATACTGACAATTTGTGAGACTGCTAACATAGGGCAAGATAGCTCAGTTGGTAGAGTGCCGGTCCGGTATTAAGAAGATGGAAGGTTCAAGTCCCGCCTTGTCAATGTCATTATTCACTTTGAAATAAAAACAGACTTTTCTGGCCCAGGCGCGAGGTTGTTTTTCACGAACCTCGAATCGAGACGGGTTTAGCCCGGCATCTGTGGGTAGCACATCCTGATATTTTCGGCCTTGCTCGTAAATGGGGTGAAAACCAACTAGTGTGGTTTCCTAACCTGATAATTGTTCTTAGAAATTGCTTTTTCGTCTGATGGAAGTCTACCAGACTACAAGAACAGTATTTTGTATTGGTTTATCCAGCATCTATGAACACAAAACTTTAAAACAGGTCAGCGTTACAATAATTACTGTAAAATATGACATCACTAACACATCTAAAAAACTTAAGTAAAAAGCAACAATTAATCTCAAGATGGTTGAACCATTTCCGTACTTTGCAGCCATCAACTGCCCGGAGGATCGCGGCTTCATGTTTGATGAGTGTGGCCCGGCGTGCCCCCGGACTTGCGCCAACAAGGACATCCCCATGGGCATACTGGAAGAACACTGCATCCGACCATGTGTCCCAGGATGCAACTGCGCTGCCGGCATGGTCCTGCACGACGGTGGGTGCATCTTACCGAGGGACTGCCCCGAAGATTACATCGTCAATGCCACAATCGTCGAATCCACTGGCAGAAACTAGTGCAAACAAACTCACTCACTATTATCTTCGCTTTCTTTAAATGAGCATTTACAGTTCGTTTAGAATCACGTCTTGTTAAATTTAGCAGTATTATAATTTTAGCATCAGGTTTTTTTTATTGTTATTAAATGCCTATATGTGTTTGTTTTTTAAATTATAGAAGTGGTGCTGAATATTTTATCAGGAATTTGATTTAATAAAAGTCTTCCTTTGTATTAAACGTAGATGTCTTTGTTTTTAACTTGGCTTTTTTAATTCTTGTAAAAAAATGTTTTTACTATCATGTACATAGCATATACATGTACATGTACACGCAGTCGTGAACCACATAACGATCGAGGCTCGATATTGTGTTTTCCTTTATTCCTACGTTATACCCAATCCCCATTGCTTTGCGCTTGCACCGTCGATCCAGGACCAAACTTTTCCATTCATACCGCCGACCGAGGGGCTTTTGTTTCCTTTGTTCTCATTTGTGTCTCGCCCCTCGGTCGTTATGTGGTGCCGGAACATGTACACATGTACATGTACAGTAAACTCACTTTAACTCAAATTTTGATAACTTGAATCTCCGTTTATCTCCAAGTTACATTTCATTCCCGTCAAGAGAATAGGACATTATGTACATGAATATCCCCCGGAACTTGAATTGCCAGCACCTCGCTTAACTCAAACATTTGCCCAGTCAGTCAAAAAGTAAGGTGTAAACTTAAACTTTTGTGAGCGTCATAAACATGTAGCCTGTTTTTTATTTGTTTTAAATCACAACAACAGACATCTGAGAAGTTACTATGTGGTCAACCAACATTTGCTGTGATCACACAAGTATCAAATATATTATTTGTTTTGTAAGAACTGGGCATTTTGTAAATAACTCTACAGAAGGCTGCCAAACTCTATTTTTATCGGATGATGCTGTTTACCTTTTCAGTATTTTTAATATTCCTGTGCATTTATAAGCACCTTTTTTTAAGATGTTATCTGTATTTCTGGTGCTTTGTACACAAAGTTGCTTAGAAGGTAAAGTGTGTTAGAAATGAAATACAAATATTACAATCTCATGTTTGTTTTTGGTTTTTTCAAAGTGATGTTGTCATTTGAACATATATACATGTAATGAACAGATATTTTGGTAGTTTTTAATGTGATTTCGAGGTTCTATTTGACTGAAGTTTTCAATCATTGGCCTAATTGCAGCCACGCCACCATGTGACAGAATATTATGTATAAAATCAGACTAAACACGAGAAGCGAAGATTCCTTTGTTAACACGAAAGCGATCGTGTACATTTGTCAGTTGTACATTTGTGACACGATCAAGCCCAATCAGTCGGATGTCGGCGAATCCCAAAAATGCACTGTATTCTTCGTTGGTATTTAAACAAATTTACATAACTCGACAACAAAACATCGTATCAACATGGGGTTTTCAGTTTTTAAAACGTACAGATGCCCTCTTTGAAACTACATGAACACTAATTTTTTGACCGGGGCCGACATCCGACTGATTTCGTTTGATCGTGTCACATTTCGCAAGTGCTCAAAATATTGACAAACAACCTGATGAAGTTTAAGCTCTGTGAATGCTGCCTGTTCAGAAAAAAAATCCGATTCCGATTTCAATACACAATTTCTTCGAGTCGCAATGTTCAGTTAATTCGGCAATTTTTGTCTGAACTCAAAGTTCGGTGTGCTAAACATATTATTTACTTTATACGAACACAGCTGACAGATATCGCTGATTGCTTCTTGGATTTTAGATATGCGTTGTCCAAATATTATTTCATGCCATTTTGGGTAGAAATGTATCGTGTATATTAAAACAAACCATTGGTGCTAAGAAGAGTTTTAAAAATACCTTAAATTGTGCATGAAAAATCGTTATTTATTGTAACCTAATTAATAAAAGGCATGATTAGACAAACGAGTCAAGACGAGATAGATAAGGCTTGTTTTTTGTATTGAATTATTGAGACATTCTAACTTAACTTAGTGATTATTTGAGTATTGTAATCGAGTTGATAATGTAATTGATCCTAGAATAACAGAGTGTGTAATAATATGCGACTCGAACTATATTTTGAGAGTTTCTTTGAAAGAGTTGCTGATACCATTAAAATGTTAAATACCGTCATTCTAATTTACTGTATGCGATTCAATTTTGTGGACACGGGTAGACGACCACGCAAATAAAAACGTATATTTATGGATGAAAAATAGTTTGAAAACCGCCGTTTTTCTATTTTGTCAAGACTAATCTCGGTGGTCTTCCGTTAAAATAAATATTGTTGATACATGCATGGCTTTGTAAAAAAACGTTTGTTGTGTGATCCAATGCAAACTAGAACCACATTCTTCCTGTCATTATTATTATTATTATTTCTGGTAATAAAACCAAGGATCCTTCAAAAGCGCTCAAGGCACTGTAGCTCGTAAGCCAGAAGAACCCCGTAGACAGAGGCACGTCAGCCAGGAACACCGGGGCAAACCCCTTCTCTTAGCGATAAGTGTTCTAGGTTCTTTTACGTGCATTATACAATTGTTTATAATGTTATAACGAGAAAGATATATACACACATAATTACCCCATGCGACAGGACACATGACAACAAAATTCAGGCATTGGCCCAAAGAGTTCATTTTCTTATTGTATCGAAAGGCCGAAGCAGTTTGCCAGAGGTTGATCTCAAAACAAAACAAATTATTATTTCCAACCAACAGTATATTACAATAGTATATTACAATAGTATATAAGTTTGCTTCCGATCGGTGCGATTTGGGAACTAATAAAGTATTATGTTCCCGTTTGCGGTTACGTGAAACCCAATGGTGCCAATGTATACCGATCGCGAAATTAAAAGGTATCACTATCATGTTTCAGTTATTTACCAAAATAACATAAAACCCAATAATAGTGCTAATGCTATCATGTCTCCGTACTTGACGAAAACCCAATGATAGTATCACTATCATGTTTCAGTTATTTACCAAAACAGCATAAACCCAATAATAGTGCCAACACCATCATGTCTCCGTACTTTACGAGAAACCCAATAAGTTGCGATCCGCGAAACTAAAAACGTACCGTTAACATAGCCGCCTTAACATAGCCGTAAATTACAATTAAGGTTAAACATGAAGCAGAGGAATAATTTAACGAGTCTAAAGACTAATTTTTCACTGCCCAATTGAAAGATTGGGCTAACAAACAATCAAAAAATAGAATTATTACTTTAAAAACTAGGTGAATAATTATGTTTTTGGTTGAAAGATACATTTTTACCTCCAGCATTAAGAATTCATTAACCGACATATTTACTAGAAAAACACAATTGTAGTTGTTAAAGTCTATCTAATATTTAAAGTCTAAAGTGAGTATCTTGTGAGATTCAGTAAGGTATTCACTGAATTACAAAACTACTCATCTGCACAACATGCACAATACATCGATAATGTGCACTCGTGCATGCCATTCAATGCTTTGTGCAAGGTGAAGTCACACCTACTGATCATGAATATTCACACAGTTCACATCCTAGGCAATATGACTGGTAATATCTACAATATTGGTTTTGTTTTAATACAACACCCTTTTTTCCCCTATAAAACCTGAACAGTTTATATTCAGTTTGTTTATAAACACAAGTTTTTTTATTGTTAGTTGGTTGCAAGAAAACAGACAAGTAATTTTGTAATTCGGTGACTACCTTACTGTGACTCGCAAGATACTCACCTTACAAGACTACCCTCGATTTGTCATGTCCTTCACTCTGGTTTTTCTGCATTCGCATAAATCTTTCGCCTTTTACTAAAGATTTCCGTGCAGAGGAATAATTTAACGAGTCTAAAGACTAATTTTTCACTGCCCAATTGAAAGATTGGGCTAACAAACAATCAAAAAATAGAATTTTTACTTTAAAAACTAGGTGAATAATTATGTTTTTGGTTGAAAGATACATTTTTACCTCCAGCATTAAGAATACAGTAACCGACATATTTACTAGAAAAACACAATTGTAGTTGTTAAAGTCTATCTTATATTTAAAGTCTAAAGTGAGTATCTTGTGAGATTCAGTAAGGTACTCACTGAATTACAAAACTACTCATCTGCACAACATGCACAATACATTGATAATGTGCACTCGTGCATGCCATTCAATGCTTTGTGCAAGGTGAAGCCACACCTACTGATCATGAATATTCACACAGTTCACATCCTAGGCAATATGACTGGTAATATCTACAATATTGGTTTTGTTTTAATACAACACCCTTTTTTCCCCTATAAAACCTAAACAGTTTATATTCAGTTTGTTTATAAACACAAGTTTTTTTATTGTTAGTTGGTTGCAAGAAAACAGACAAGTAATTTTGTAATTCGGTGACTACTTTACTGTGACTCGCAAGATACTCACCTTACAAGACTACCCTCGATTTGTCATGTCCTTCACTCTGGTTTTTCTGCATTCGCATAAATCTTTCGCCTTTTACTAAAGATTTCCGTGCAGAGGAATAATTTAACGAGTCTAAAGACTAATTTTTCACTGCCCAATTGAAAGATTGGGCTAACAAACAATCAAAAAATAGAATTATTACTTTAAAAACTAGGTGAATAATTATGTTTTTGGTTGAAAGATACATTTTTACCTCCAGCATTAAGAATTCTGTAACCGACATATTTACTAGGAAAACACAATTTTAGTTGTTAAAGTCTATCTTATATTTAAAGTCTAAAGTCTAAAGTGAGTATCTTGTGAGATTCAGTAAGGTACTCACTGAATTACAAAACTACTCATCTGCACTACATGCACAATACATTGATAATGTGCACTCGTGCATGCCATTCAATGCTTTGTGCAAGGTGAAGTCACACCTACTGATCATGAATATTCACACAGTTCACATCCTAGGCAATATGACTGGTAATATCTACAATATTGGTTTTGTTTTAATACAACACCCTTTTTCCCCCCTATAAAACCTGAAAAGTTTATATTCAGTTTGTTTATAAACACAAGTTTTTTTATTGTTAGTTGGTTGCAAGAAAACAGACAAGTAATTTTGTAATTCGGTGACCACCTTACTGTGACTCGCAAGATACTCACCTTACAAGACTACCCTCGATTTGTCATGTCCTTCACTCTGGTTTTTCTGCATTCGCATAAATCTTTCGCCTTTTACTAAAGATTTCCGTGCAGAGGAATAATTTAACGAGTCTAAAGACTAATTTTTCACTGCCCAATTGAAAGATTGGGCTAACAAACAATCAAAAAATAGAATTATTACTTTAAAAAATAGGTGAATAATTATGTTTTTGGTTGAAAGATACATTTTTACCTCCAGCATTAAGAATTCAGTAACCGACATATTTACTAGAAAAACACAATTTTAGTTGTTAAAGTCTATCTTATATTTAAAGTCTAAAGTCTAAAGTGAGTATCTTGTGAGATTCAGTAAGGTACTCACTGAATTACAAAACTACTCATCTGCACAACATGCACAATACATTGATAATGTGCATTCGTGCATGCCATTCAATGCTTTGTGCAAGGTGAAGCCACACCTACTGATCATGAATATTCACACAGTTCACATCCTAGGCAATATGACTGGTAATATCTACAATATTGGTTTTGTTTTAATACAACACCCTTTTTTCCCCTATAAAACCTGAACAGTTTATATTCAGTTTGTTTATAAACACAAGTTCTTTTATTGTTAGTTGGTTGCAAGAAAACAGACAAGTAATTTTGTAATTCGGTGACTACCTTACTGTGACTCGCAAGATACTCACTTTACAAGACTACCCTCGATTTGTCATGTCCTTCACTCTGGTTTTTCTGCATTCGCATAAATCTTTCGCCTTTTACTAAAGATTTCCGTGCAGAGGAATAATTTAACGAGTCTAAAGACTAATTTTTCACTGCCCAATTGAAAGATTGGGCTAACAAACAATCAAAAAATAGAATTTTTACTTTAAAAACTAGGTGAATAATTATGTTTTTGGTTGAAAGATACATTTTTACCTCCAGCATTAAGAATACAGTAACCGACATATTTACTAGAAAAACACAATTGTAGTTGTTAAAGTCTATCTTATATTTAAAGTCTAAATTGAGTATCTTGTGAGATTCAGTAAGGTACTCACTGAATTACAAAACTACTCATCTGCACAACATGCACAATACATTGATAATGTGCACTCGTGCATGCCATTCAATGCTTTGTGCAAGGTGAAGCCACACCTACTGATCATGAATATTCACACACAGTTCACATCCTAGGCAATATGACTGGTAATATCTACAATATTGGTTTTGTTTTAATACAACACCCTTTTTTCCCCCTATGAAACCTGAACAGTTTATATTCAGTTTGTTTATAAACACAAGTTCTTTTATTGTTAGTTGGTTGCAAGAAAACAGACAAGTAATTTTGTAATTCGGTGACTACCTTACTGTGACTCGCAAGATACTCACTTTACAAGACTACCCTCGATTTGTCATGTCCTTCACTCTGGTTTTTCTGCATTCGCATAAATCTTTCGCCTTTTACTAAAGATTTCCGTGCAGAGGAATAATTTAACGAGTCTAAAGACTAATTTTTCACTGCCCAATTGAAAGATTGGGCTAACAAACAATCAAAAAATAGAATTTTTACTTTAAAAACTAGGTGAATAATTATGTTTTTGGTTGAAAGATACATTTTTACCTCCAGCATTAAGAATACAGTAACCGACATATTTACTAGAAAAACACAATTTTAGTTGTTAAAGTCTATCTTATATTTAAAGTCTAAAGTGAGTATCTTGTGAGATTCAGTAAGGTACTCACTGAATTACAAAACTACTCATCTGCACAACATGCACAATACATTGATAATGTGCACTCGTGCATGCCATTCAATGCTTTGTGCAAGGTGAAGCCACACCTACTGATCATGAATATTCACACAGTTCACATCCTAGGCAATATGACTGGTAATATCTACAATATTGGTTTTGTTTTAATACAACACCCTTTTTTCCCCTATAAAACCTGAACAGTTTATATTCAGTTTGTTTATAAACACAAGTTTTTTTATTGTTAGTTGGTTGCAAGAAAACAGACAAGTAATTTGGTAATTCGGTGACCACCTTACTGTGACTCACAAGATACTCACTTTACAAGACTACCCTCGATTTGTCATGTCCTTCACTCTGGTTTTTCTGCATTCGCATAAATCTTTCGCCTTTTACTAAAGATTTCCGTGCAGAGGAATAATTTAACGAGTCTAAAGACTAATTTTTCACTGCCCAATTGAAAGATTGGGCTAACAAACAATCAAAAAATAGAATTTTTACTTTAAAAACTAGGTGAATAATTATGTTTTTGGTTGAAAGATACATTTTTACCTACAGCATTAAGAATACAGTAACCGACATATTTACTAGAAAATCACAATTGTAGTTGTTAAAGTCTATCTTATATTTAAAGTCTAAAGTGAGTATCTTGTGAGATTCAGTAAGGTACTCACTGAATTACAAAACTACTCATCTGCACAACATGCACAATACATTGATAATGTGCACTCGTGCATGCCATTCAATGCTTTGTGCAAGGTGAAGCCACACCTACTGATCATGAATATTCACACAGTTCACATCCTAGGCAATATGACTGGTAATATCTACAATATTGGTTTTGTTTTAATACAACACCCTTTTTTCCCCTATAAAACCTGAACAGTTTATATTCAGTTTGTTTATAAACACAAGTTTTTTTATTAACAGTTGGTTGCAAGAAAACAGACAAGTAATTTGGTAATTCGGTGACCACCTTACTGTGACTCACAAGATACTCACTTTACAAGACTACCCTCGATTTGTCATGTCCTTCACTCTGGTTTTTCTGCATTCGCATAAATCTTTCGCCTTTTACTAAAGATTTCCGTGCAGAGGAATAATTTAACGAGTCTAAAGACTAATTTTTCACTGCCCAATTGAAAGATTGGGCTAACAAACAATCAAAAAATAGAATTATTACTTTAAAAACTAGGTGAATAATTATGTTTTTGGTTGAAAGATACATTTTTACCTCCAGCATTAAGAATTCATTAACCGACATATTTACTAGAAAAACACAATTGTAGTTGTTAAAGTCTATCTAATATTTAAAGTCTAAAGTGAGTATCTTGTGAGATTCAGTAAGGTATTCACTGAATTACAAAACTACTCATCTGCACAACATGCACAATACATCGATAATGTGCACTCGTGCATGCCATTCAATGCTTTGTGCAAGGTGAAGCCACACCTACTGATCATGAATATTCACACAGTTCACATCCTAGGCAATATGACTGGTAATATCTACAATATTGGTTTTGTTTTAATACAACACCCTTTTTTCCCCTATAAAACCTGAACAGTTTATATTCAGTTTGTTTATAAACACAAGTTCTTTTATTGTTAGTTGGTTGCAAGAAAACAGACAAGTAATTTTGTAATTCGGTGACTACCTTACTGTGACTCGCAAGATACTCACTTTACAAGACTACCCTCGATTTGTCATGTCCTTCACTCTGGTTTTTCTGCATTCGCATAAATCTTTCGCCTTTTACTAAAGATTTCCGTGCAGAGGAATAATTTAACGAGTCTAAAGACTAATTTTTCACTGCCCAATTGAAAGATTGGGCTAACAAACAATCAAAAAATAGAATTATTACTTTAAAAACTAGGTGAATAATTATGTTTTTGGTTGAAAGATACATTTTTACCTCCAGCATTAAGAATTCAGTAACCGACATATTTACTAGGAAAACACAATTTTAGTTGTTAAAGTCTATCTTATATTTAAAGTCTAAAGTCTAAAGTGAGTATCTTGTGAGATTCAGTAAGGTACTCACTGAATTACAAAACTACTCATCTGCACTACATGCACAATACATTGATAATGTGCACTCGTGCATGCCATTCAATGCTTTGTGCAAGGTGAAGTCACACCTACTGATCATGAATATTCACACAGTTCACATCCTAGGCAATATGACTGGTAATATCTACAATATTGGTTTTGTTTTAATACAACACCCTTTTTCCCCCCTATAAAACCTGAAAAGTTTATATTCAGTTTGTTTATAAACACAAGTTTTTTTTATTGTTAGTTGGTTGCAAGAAAACAGACATGTAATTTTGTAATTCGGTGACCACCTTACTGTGACTCGCAAGATACTCACCTTACAAGACTACCCTCGATTTGTCATGTCCTTCACTCTGGTTTTTCTGCATTCGCATAAATCTTTCGCCTTTTACTAAAGATTTCCGTGCAGAGGAATAATTTAACGAGTCTAAAGACTAATTTTTCACTGCCCAATTGAAAGATTGGGCTAACAAACAATCAAAAAATAGAATTATTACTTTAAAAACTAGGTGAATAATTATGTTTTTGGTTGAAAGATACATTTTTACCTCCAGCATTAAGAATTCAGTAACCGACATATTTACTAGAAAAACACAATTTTAGTTGTTAAAGTCTATCTTATATTTAAAGTCTAAAGTGAGTATCTTGTGAGATTCAGTAAGGTACTCACTGAATTACAAAACTACTCATCTGCACAACATGCACAATACATCGATAATGTGCACTCGTGCATGCCATTCAATGCTTTGTGCAAGGTGAAGTCACACCTACTGATCATGAATATTCACACAGTTCACATCCTAGGCAATGTGACTGGTAATATCTACAATATTGGTTTTGTTTTAATACAACACCCTTTTCCCCCCCTATAAAACCTAAACAGTTTATATTCAGTTTGTTTATAAACACAAGTTTTTTTATTGTTAGTTGGTTGCAAGAAAACAGACAAGTAATTTTGTAATTCGGTGACTACCTTACTGTGACTCGCAAGATACTCACCTTACAAGACTACCCTCGATTTGTCATGTCCTTCACTCTGGTTTTTCTGCATTCGCATAAATCTTTCGCCTTTTACTAAAGATTTCCGTGCAGAGGAATAATTTAACGAGTCTAAAGACTAATTTTTCACTGCCCAATTGAAAGATTGGGCTAACAAACAATCAAAAAATAGAATTTTTACTTTAAAAACTAGGTGAATAATTATGTTTTTGGTTGAAAGATACAT
Source organism: Crossaster papposus (assembly GCA_037893245.1). Lineage (NCBI taxonomy): Eukaryota > Metazoa > Echinodermata > Asteroidea > Velatida > Solasteridae > Crossaster > Crossaster papposus. Next base: position 44,125 of record JBAIAA010000933.1, read on the forward strand.
TTTTACCTACAGCATTAAGAATACAGTAACCGACATATTTACTAGAAAAACACAATTGTAGTTGTTAAAGTCTATCTTATATTTAAAGTCTAAAGTGAGTATCTTGTGAGATTCAGTAAGGTACTCACTGAATTACAAAACTACTCATCTGCACAACATGCACAATACATTGATAATGTGCACTCGTGCATGCCATTCAATGCTTTGTGCAAGGTGAAGCCACACCTACTGATCATGAATATTCACACAGTTCACATCCTAGGCAATATGACTGGTAATATCTACAATATTGGTTTTGTTTTAATACAACACCCTTTTTTCCCCTATAAAACCTGAACAGTTTATATTCAGTTTGTTTATAAACACAAGTTTTTTTATTAACAGTTGGTTGCAAGAAAACAGACAAGTAATTTGGTAATTCGGTGACCACCTTACTGTGACTCACAAGATACTCACTTTACAAGACTACCCTCGATTTGTCATGTCCTTCACTCTGGTTTTTCTGCATTCGCATAAATCTTTCGCCTTTTACTAAAGATTTCCGTGCAGAGGAATAATTTAACGAGTCTAAAGACTAATTTTTCACTGCCCAATTGAAAGATTGGGCTAACAAACAATCAAAAAATAGAATTATTACTTTAAAAACTAGGTGAATAATTATGTTTTTGGTTGAAAGATACATTTTTACCTCCAGCATTAAGAATTCATTAACCGACATATTTACTAGAAAAACACAATTGTAGTTGTTAAAGTCTATCTAATATTTAAAGTCTAAAGTGAGTATCTTGTGAGATTCAGTAAGGTATTCACTGAATTACAAAACTACTCATCTGCACAACATGCACAATACATCGATAATGTGCACTCGTGCATGCCATTCAATGCTTTGTGCAAGGTGAAGCCACACCTACTGATCATGAATATTCACACAGTTCACATCCTAGGCAATATGACTGGTAATATCTACAATATTGGTTTTGTTTTAATACAACACCCTTTTTTCCCCTATAAAACCTGAACAGTTTATATTCAGTTTGTTTATAAACACAAGTTCTTTTATTGTTAGTTGGTTGCAAGAAAACAGACAAGTAATGTTGTAATTCGGTGACTACCTTACTGTGACTCGCAAGATACTCACTTTACAAGACTACCCTCGATTTGTCATGTCCTTCACTCTGGTTTTTCTGCATTCGCATAAATCTTTCGCCTTTTACTAAAGATTTCCGTGCAGAGGAATAATTTAACGAGTCTAAAGACTAATTTTTCACTGCCCAATTGAAAGATTGGGCTAACAAACAATCAAAAAATAGAATTATTACTTTAAAAACTAGGTGAATAATTATGTTTTTGGTTGAAAGATACATTTTTACCTCCAGCATTAAGAATTCAGTAACCGACATATTTACTAGAAAAACACAATTTTAGTTGTTAAAGTCTATCTTATATTTAAAGTCTAAAGTGAGTATCTTGTGAGATTCAGTAAGGTACTCACTGAATTACAAAACTACTCATCTGCACAACATGCACAATACATCGATAATGTGCACTCGTGCATGCCATTCAATGCTTTGTGCAAGGTGAAGTCACACCTACTGATCATGAATATTCACACAGTTCACATCCTAGGCAATATGACTGGTAATATCTACAATATTGGTTTTGTTTTAATACAACACCCTTTTCCCCCCCTATAAAACCTAAACAGTTTATATTCAGTTTGTTTATAAACACAAGCTTTTTTATTAACAGTTGGTTGCAAGAAAACAGACAAGTAATTTGGTAATTCGGTGACCACCTTACTGTGACTCACAAGATACTCACTTTACAAGACTACCCTCGATTTGTCATGTCCTTCACTCTGGTTTTTCTGCATTCGCATAAATCTTTCGCCTTTTACTAAAGATTTCCGTGCAGAGGAATAATTTAACGAGTCTAAAGACTAATTTTTCACTGCCCAATTGAAAGATTGGGCTAACAAACAATCAAAAAATAGAATTTTTACTTTAAAAACTAGGTGAATAATTATGTTTTTGGTTGAAAGATACATTTTTACCTCCAGCATTAAGAATACAGTAACCGACATATTTACTAGAAAAACACAATTGTAGTTGTTAAAGTCTATCTTATATTTAAAGTCTAAAGTGAGTATCTTGTGAGATTCAGTAAGGTACTCACTGAATTACAAAACTACTCATCTGCACAACATGCACAATACATTGACAATGTGCACTCGTGCATGCCATTCAATGCTTTGTGCAAGGTGAAGCCACACCTACTGATCATGTATATTCACACAGTTCACATCCTAGGCAATATGACTGGTAATATCTACAATATTGGTTTTGTTTTAATACAACACCCTTTTTTCCCCTATAAAACCTGAACAGTTTATATTCAGTTTGTTTATAAACACAAGTTTTTTTATTGTTAGTTGGTTGCAAGAAAACAGACAAGTAATTTGGTAATTCGGTGACCACCTTACTGTGACTCACAAGATACTCACTTTACAAGACTACCCTCGATTTGTCATGTCCTTCACTCTGGTTTTTCTGCATTCGCATAAATCTTTCGCCTTTTACTAAAGATTTCCGTG